>JBBDGP010004361.1:260000-305000 GCA_037952835.1 Lithobates septentrionalis | reverse complement strand
ATAAGTATCACTGGCTCCTCCCATGTACATAAGTATCACTGGCTCCTCCCATGTACATAAGTATCACTGGCTCCTCCCATGTACATAAGTATCACTGGCTCCTCCCATGTACATAAGTATCACTGGCTCCTCCCATGTACATAAGTATCACTGGCTCCTCCCATGTACATAAGTATCACTGGCTCCTCCCATGTACATAAGTATCACTGGCTCCTCCCATGTACACAAGTATCACTGGCTCCTCCCATGTACACAAGTATCACTGGCTCCTCCCATGTACACAAGTATCACTGGCTCCTCCCATGTACACAAGTATCACTGGCTCCTCCCATGTACACAAGTATCACTGGCTCCTCCCATGTACACAAGTATCACTGGCTCCTCCCATGTACACAAGTATCACTGGCTCCTCCCATGTACATAAGTATCACTGGCTCCTCCATGTACATAAGTATTCACAGCCTTTGTCATGACACTCAGAATTGAGCTCAGGTGCCTCCTGTTTCCACTGATCATCCTTGAGATGTTTCTACAACTTGATTGGAGTCCACCTGTGGTAAATTCAGTTGATTGGACATGATTTGGAAAGCCACACACCTGTCTATAAGGTCCCACAGTTAGTGCATGTCAGAGCACAAACCAGGCCATGTAGTCCAAGGAATTGTCTGTAGACCTCCGAGACAGGATTGTATGGAGGCACAGATCGGGGGAAGGGTACACAAAAATGTCTGCAGCCTTGAAGGTCCCAGTGAGCATGGTGGCCTCCATCATCTATATATGGAAGAAGTTTGGAACCACCAGGACTCTTCCTAGAGTCGGCCACCCGTCCAAACTGAGCGATCGAGGGAGAAGGTCAGGGAGCTGACCTGATGGTCACTCTGACAGCTCCAGCGTTTCTCTGTGGAGTGAGGAGAACCTTCCAGAAGAACAACCATTTCTGCAGCACTTCACCAATCAGGCCTGTATGGTAGAGTGGTCAGATGGAAACCACTCCTCAGTAAAAGGCACATGACAGCCCACCTGGAGTTTGCCAAAAGGCACATGAAGGACTCTCAGACCATGAGAAACCAAATTCTCTGGTCTTATGAAACAAACATTGAACTCTTTTTGGTCTGTATGGCCAGCGTCATGTCTGGAGGAAACCCGGCACCTCTCATCTGGCCAATACCATCCCTACAGTGAAGCATGGTGGTGGCAGCATCATGCTGTGAGGATGTTTTTCAGCGGCAGGAACTGGGAGACTAGTCAGGATCGAGGGAAAGATGAATGCAGCAATGTACAGAGACATCCTTGATGAAAACCTGCTCCAGATTGCTCTGGACCTCCAGACTGTGGCGAAGGTTCATCTTCCAACAGGACAACGACCCTAAACAAACAGCCAAGATAACAAAGGAGTGGCTACGGGACAACTCTATGAATGTCCTTGAGTAGCCCAGCCAGAGCCCAGACTTCAACCCGATTGAACATCTCTGGAGAGATCTGAAAATGGCTGTGCACCGATGCTCCCCATCCAACCTGATGGAGCTTGAAAGGGAGCAAAGAAGAATGGGAGAAACTGCCCAAAAATAGGAGTGCCAAGCTTGTAGCATCATACTCAAAAAGACTTGAGGCTGTAATTGGTGCCAAAGGAGCTTCACCAAAGTACAGTGATACCTTGAATACTCCGTTCCCGAGTATCTACGAGCATCTGAGTGTCTCCGGCGCCCCCCCACCTCTGGCCACATGCGGTACTGCATACACCAGCAGTGGCACCGGAACGCATTATCTGAGTTTCCATTGATTCCTATGGGGGAAACTCGCTTTGATATACGAGTGCTTTGGATTACAAGCATTCTTCTGGAACGAATTATCCTCGTAATCCAAGGTACTACTGTATTGAGCAAAGGCTGTGATACTTGCGTACATGGGATTTTTTTTTTGTTTTTTAATAAATTTGCAAAGATTTCAAACAAACTTCTTTCACATTGTCATTATGGGGGATTGTTTGTAGAATTTTGAGGAAAATAAATAATTTAATCCATTTTGGAATAAGGCCGTAACATGTGAAAAAATTAATACTTTCTGCTGGATGCACTGTACAAAAATCTTTGCACGGGATCTGCCAATCGGAGTACGGTTATTTTTCTTGTGTGGGAAGCTGAAAGTACCTAGCTGTGCCTAGACATTATTATGTACTGTTCCTCTAAATTTGTCTTGTTATTCTTGCAGAATGAAGTTGATCGAATAAAAGCCAGCCTTCACATCAAAGGTGGGTGCATCAAACTGCTAACTCCACCCGAAACTGACGTTCAGCTTGACTATCGCAAACATTACAGAACAAAGTGATTGTGTCACCATCCCATTTTTGAAAATTTTAGTTATAGGCTAAATGGGCTTGATTTACAAAGTTAACACACCGGCATGGGAGATCCTTATTTATAGCTACAGTTATGTGGACTTTAAGTGATGTGGTTTAAAAAAAAAATTATATTCCAGTATGTGCTCCTAACCCAAAAAAGTCCCTTCTGTTGCTCTCGGCCTCCTTCAAAAAAATTTTTTTTTTTTTTCCCTGTGATCCAACTTCCTGTACGCGTATGTATGTAGGGGCGTACCACCCTTTCCTGAAAACTTGCAGGGAAATCTCACCATTGTGGGAGGGGCAGAGACACAAACTACTGCAGGGAACTCTCCTCATTGTGGGAGGGGCAGAGATACAAACTACTGCATTAAATCCCACCATTGTGGGAGGGGCAGAGACACAAACTACTGCATTAAATCCCACCATTGCGGGAGGAGCAGAGACACAAACTAATGCAGGAAATCTCACCATTGTGGGAGGGGCAGAGACACAAACTAATGCAGGAAATCTCACCATTGCGGGAGGGGCAGAGACACAAACTACTGCAGGAAATCTCACCATTGTGGGAGGGGCAGAGACACAAACTACTGCAGGAAATCTCACCATTGCGGGAGGGGCAGAGACACAAACTACTGCAGGAAATCTCACCATTGTGGGAGGGGCAGAGACACAAACTACTGCAGGAAATCTCACCATTGTGGGAGGGGCAGAGACACAAACTACTGCAGGAAATCTCACCATTGCGGGAGGGGCAGAGACACAAACTACTGCAGGAAATCTCACCATTGCGGGAGGGGCAGAGACACAAACTACTGCAGGAAATCTCACCATTGTGGGAGGGGCAGAGACACAAACTACTGCAGGGAACTCTCCTCATTGTGGGAGGGGCAGAGATACAAACTACTGCATTAAATCCCACCATTGTGGGAGGGGCAGAGACACAAACTACTGCATTAAATCCCACCATTGCGGGAGGGGCAGAGACACAAACTAATGCAGGAAATCTCACCATTGCGGGAGGAGCAGAGACACAAACTAATGCAGGAAATCTCCCCATTGTGGGAGGGGCAGAGACACAAACTAATGCAGGAAATCTCACCATTGTGGGAGGGGCAGAGACACAAACTAATGCAGGAAATCTCACCATTGCGGGAGGGGCAGAGACACAAACTACTGCAGGAAATCTCACCATTGTGGGAGGGGCAGAGACACAAACTACTGCAGGAAATCTCACCATTGCGGGAGGGGCAGAGACACAAACTAATGCAGGAAATCTCACCATTGTGGGAGGGGCAGAGACACAAACTACAGTTTTTTTTGTTTTGTTTTTTTTAACATAATTGAATTGCTCATCAGAGAGGGAGAAGCGGGAATGTCAGGACTTGGTGGACTCCCTGCGGCAGGTTCTGGATGAGAGGAACTGCACCGTAGAATGCCTGGAGAGGAAGATTGGAGACTATGAGATGCTTTGCACATCACTGAAGGTACGGAGGACATTGCACAGCGCGCAGCCTTATTTATCACCTTCCGTATTACGTTCTCATTTCTTTGTTCTTTTCTGTCTTAGAAACAAATGAAATTCTTCGATGTGCAGCAAGCAGAGGCCAAAGCTGCCAAGGAGGAGGCCCGCAAACTGCGCAATAAGCTGCGCTCTTTAGAAAGGTTAGGTGAAGTAATTTGGGAGAGGCGGATATTTGTTGGTGAGGGTGGAGAGGGAGGGGTGATCAGCGATTATAGTGGTTGGGTGGAGTGTCGGGGGGGACGATATGGGTGGAGTGTCGGGGGGGGAGGGGGCGACGATATGGGTGGAGTGTCGGGGGGGGGACGATATGGGTGGAGTGTCGGGGGGGGGACGATATGGGTGGAGTGTCGGGGGGGGGACGATATGGGTGGAGTGTCGGGGGGGGGGGGGGGGGACGATATGGGTGGAGTGTCGGGGGGGGGGACGATATGGGTGGAGTGTCGGGGGGGGGGGGGCCGATATGGGTGGAGTGTCGGGGGGGGGGGGGGACGATATGGGTGGAGTGTCGGGGGGGGGACGATATGGGTGGAGTGTCGGGGGGGGGGGACGATATGGGTGGAGTGTCGGGGGGGGACGATATGGGTGGAGTGTCGGGGGGGGACGATATGGGTGGAGTGTCGGGGGGGGGGGGGGGACGATATGGGTGGAGTGTCGGGGGGGGGGGGGAACGATATGGGTGGAGTGTCGGGGGGGGGGACGATATGGGTGGAGTGTCGGGGGGGGGACGATATGGGTGGAGTGTCGGGGGGGGGGACGATATGGGTGGAGTGTCGGGGGGGGACGATATGGGTGGAGTGTCGGGGGGGGGAGGACGGACGATATGGGGGGAGTGTCGGGGGGGGGACGATATGGGTGGAGTGTCGGGGGGACGATATGGGTGGAGTGTCGGGGGGGGGGGGGACGATATGGGTGGAGTGTCGGGGGGGGGACGATATGGGTGGAGTGTCGGGGGGGGGGGGGACGATATGGGTGGAGTGTCGGGGGGGGGGGAGACGATATGGGTGGAGTGTCGGGGGGGGGGGGGGACGGACGATATGGGTGGAGTGTGGGGGGGGGACGATATGGGTGGAGTGTCGGGGGGGGGGGACGATATGGGTGGAGCGTCGGGGGGGACACGATATGGGTGGAGCGTGGGGGGGGACGATATGGGTGGAGCGTCGGGGGGGGGGGGGGCGATATGGGTGGAGCGCCGGGGGGACGGACGATATGGGTGGAGCGCCGGGGGGGGGGCGACGATATGGGTGGAGCGTCGGGGGGACGATATTGGTGGAGCGTCGGGGGGGGGGGGGGCGATATGGGTGGAGCGTCAGGGGGGACGACGATATGGGTGGAGCATCGGGGGGGGACGATATGGGTGGAGCGCCGGGGGGGGATGATATGGGTGGAGCGTCGGGGGGGGGGGGGGACGATATGGGTGGAGCGTCGGGGGGGGGGGACACGATATGGGTGGAGCGTCGGGGGGGGGGGACACGATATGGGTGGAGCGTCGGGGGGGGGGGGGACGATATGGGTGGAGCGTCGGGGGGGGGGGACGATATGGGTGGAGCGTCGGGGGGGGGGGACGATATGGGTGGAGCGTCGGGGGGGGGGGGGGACGGTCGATGTGGGTGGAGCGTCGGGGGGGGGGGGGGGGACGATGTGGGTGGAGCGTCGGGGGGGGGCGATGTGGGTGGAGCGTCGGAGGATGGGGGGGGACGATATCGGTTATCGGAGCTGTAACTTTTTTATCCTTCCTGTTTTTCAGTATTGAGCTTCTGCTGCAATCCCGGCGGCAGGAGGTGGAGGAAATGGTCAGGGATATGGGGTCCGGACAGTCTGCGGTGGAGCAGTTGGCCATATACTGCGTGTCTTTGAAGAAGTAAGCTGCACCTATTACTATATATGGAGAGGGATTCCGCCGTCCTTTATTGTGATGGCAGCAAGTCCGATAATGGCACGCCTCATTTCCTGGCTGGAGGACGTCCATTGTCATCTAGTGCTTTCTTCTCTCAAGCCTGACTGTCCCTGGGCCCCGTCCCTTTCTTTAATTGGATTACAGTTCTTTCAGTCATGGGGGGGGGCTCGGCATCCTGTGTGAGTGTGACCTAGGGGGCGGTCTGCAGGCCCATACCGATCTCCAGGGGAGGAAGATGGGGGTGCAATTTTAGCAGACCTTTAAAAATGTACTGCATTGTCCGCCTTAATCCTCCATTCGCATTATAATCGCTTTCATCAATCACAATAGTCCTCAAGCTGCTCTTAGGCATTGGGGGGGTCATTCACAATGGATGCGATTTACTGCTCATTGCTGTAATGCAGTTTTCAATGTCTCTGTTCACTAGAAAGGCAGAGAGAACACTGCAGGCCGACAATGAGGGCCCCATGCAGTATGTTTGCAGTTCAGACCCCAGAAAGCGGAATGGAGCCCCCTGTGCTGCAACTTAGTTAGAGTTCTATAAATAGTAAAGTTGTGTAACTCCAAATATTTCAGAGTCTGAGATTCTTTGTGTGATGTGATTGTTCATATTCCTTCTCCACCGCCAGTGCCGGTCCTATCAATGTAATGGAGTGAGCGGGATGCAGTGTTTGCCGGGGGGGGGGGAAGGGCTCCACTTTATAAACAGTTTATATTCTCTTCTGCTGGCTGACCCCGGATAAAACGCTCGTGTCTGGCACTTGTAGGGTCACTGGGGTCACCAGAGACTCGTTTTAGGTAAATAATTTATATTGGAGCACTCTGCTGAGCGGAAACAAGGTGCGCAGGACGCAAAGCAGATAAGGATATAATGAGGATTTCCGCCATTAACCTCTTTCTCCCCTCCCCCTCCTCCTCCCAGGGAGTATGAAAACCTGAAAGAAGCTCGGAAAGTATCGACCGATATGACGGAGAAGCTGAAGAAGGAATTGTTTGCCGCAAACCACAAGGTTCGTCTACGAAATGATTATTCTTTTTAGCAGTGATGCCACTTCTCTGTTATGCCGCCTACACACGAGCGGATTACTCGTCGGAAAAAGATACGACGGCTTTTCCGATGGGATTCCGCTCGAGTTTGCCTTGCATACACACGGTCACGCAAAAGTTTGCTGAAATTACGACCGTCAAGAACGCGGTGACGTACAACACTATGACGAGCCGAGAAAATGAAGTTCAATGCTTCCGAGCATGCGTAGGGATTTTGCGCGTCGGAATTGCTACAGACGATCGCGTTTTCGGACAGGAACTTTTCCCGACCGAAAAATTGAGAACCTGCTCTCAATCTTTTTCTGGCTGGAATTCGCCCAGCAAAAGTCCGATGGAGCGCATACACACGGTCGCATTTTCCAACGAAAGACCTCTCATCGGTCTTTTGCTGGCCGAAATTCCGATCGTGTGTACGCGGCATTAGACTGATCCCGTGAGTGTTCTGTTCTGTACACGAGCGATTCTCAACCTTGGTAAGACCGAGGCCCAGCTAATTCTTCCAGAACCTTCCATGTGGAATCCATGTTGACAAAAAAGAAAAAAAAATAAGTATAAAAATAATTTATATTGTAGATATAGACCGCGCGAGTGCTGTAGCGAGAGAGCTACACAGTGCCCTGAAAAAGTATTCACACCCCTGGATATTTTCCACATTTGTTCATGTTACCAAAAACAAATGTATTTTATGTGATAGACCAACGCAAAGAAGCACATAATTGTGAAGTGGAAGGAAAATGATTAATGGATTTTAACATATTTTTTTACAAATATGTGAAAAGTGTGAGGGGGGGGGGGGGGGCATTTGTACCCCTTTACTCTGATACCCCTAACTAAAATCTAGTGGAACCAATTGCTTTCAGAAGTCACCTAATTAGTAAATAGAGTCCACCTGTGTGTAATTTAATCTCAGTATAAATACAGCTGTTCTGTGAAGCCCTCAGGGGTTTGTTAGAGAACATTTTGTGAACAAACAGCATCATGAAGGCCAAGGAACACACCAGACAGGTCAGGGATAAAGTTGTGGAGAAGTATAAAGCAGGGTTAGGTTTTAAAAAAAGGCTCCCAAGCTTTGAACATCTCACGGAGCTCTGTTCAATCCATCATCGGAAAATGGAAAGAGTATGGCACAACTGCAAACCTACCAAGACATGGCCGTCCACCTAAACTGACCGGCCGGGCAAGGAGAGCATTCATCAGAGAAGAGCCAAGAGGTCCATGGTAACTCTGGAGGAGCTGCAGAGATCCACAGCTCAGGTGGGAGAATCTGTCTACAGGACAACTATTAGTCGTGTTCTCCACAAATCTGCCCTTTATGGAAGAGTGACAAGAAGAAAGACATTGGTGAAAGAAAGTCATAAGAAGTCCTGTTTGCAGTTTGTGAGAAGCCATGTGGAGGACACAGCAAACATGTGGAAGAAGGTGCTCTGGTCAGATGAGACCAAAATTCAACTTTTTGGTCTAAAAGCAAAACACTATGTGGTGGGGAAAACTAACACTGCACATCACCCTGAACACACCATCCCCACTGTGAAACATAATGGTGGCAGCATCATGTGGTGGGGATGCTTTTCTTCAGCAGGGACAGGGAAGCTGGTCAGAGTTGATGGGAAGATGGATGGAGCCAAATACAGGACAATCTTAGAAGAAAATCTGTTAAAGTCTGCAAAAAAACTTGAGACTGGGGCAGAGGTTCACCTTCCAGCAGGACAACGACCCGAAACATACAGCCAGAGCTACAATGGAATGGTTTAGATCAAAGCATATTCATGTGTAATGCCGCGTACACACGGTCGTACTTTTCGTCTACAAAAGTCCAACGGACGCTGACGGACTAAAGCTGGCTGGTAATCCGATCGTGTGTGGGCTTCTCCGGACTTTCAACGTACTTTTTTAGCCTCAAATCCGACGTACTTTAGATTTGAAACATGCTTTAAAACTTTACTTCGTAACTACGACGGACCCCGAAATCCGCTCGTCTGTGTGCTAGTCCGACGGACAAAAAGCCACGCTAGGGCACCTATTGGCTACTGGCTATGAACTTCCTTATTTTAGTCCGGTGTACGTCATCACGTACGAATCCGTCCGACTTTTGTGTGGTCGTGTGTAGGCAAGTCCGTTCGTTAGAAAGTAGGCCGCAAGTCCGCCGCAAGTCCACCGAAAGTCTGCCGGAAGTCTGTCGGACAGGCTGTCTGACTTTTGTAGACGAAAAGTACGACCGTGTGTACGCGGCATTAGAATGGCCCAGTCACAGTCCAGACCTAAATCACATTGAGAATCTGTGGTAAGACTTGAAAATTGCTGTTCACAGACGCTCTCCATCCAATCTGACAGAGCTTGAGATATTTTACAAAGAAGAAGAATGGGCAGAAATGTCCCTCTCTAGATGTGCAAAGCTGGTAGAGACATCCCCAAAAATACTTGCAGCTGTAATTGCAGAGAAAGGGGGTTCTACAAAGTATTGACTCCGGGGGGCGCCATACAAATGTCCCCCCCACACTTTTCACATATTTGTAAAAAAAAATATATAATTTTCTTTCCACTTCACAATTATGTGCCTGTTAGGTACCTGGTAGGAGAGCCTGACTTGTAGGAGAAGACCTCTCATACAACGCTGGTTCAGGAGCCACTGGAGTGGGGACAGTGGTCTCCTGAGCACAGTGGGGTAGGAGTGCCTGTAGAGTTGAGTCTCTGGTGCTGAGGTGAAGAGAGAGATCCCGCAGGGATGGCTGGACTGCAGGTCAGGTGAGACTGGAAGCAGCAGCTGGAACACTTGGAGATGCAGAGGTCTCTGGAGCTGAAGCTGAAGGTGCAACAGCAAGGACTAGCAGGAACAAGCAGGGTCAGACGGTCCGGGTCAGCAAGGATATGAGACAGGCAAAACAGCAGGCAGAGGCAGCGTCAGTAGGCAGGCAAGGATCGGCAACGGTATCAGGCAGGTAGTATAAGAATAGTCAGACAGGCCGGGTCGGATTGGAGCAGAACGGGTGGTCAAACAAGCCGGGTCAGATAGGTAGCAATCAATCAGGTTCAAATACAGGAATCACGAAGCTGAGACGAAGCAGCAATGTGTCAGAGGCACAGGGGGGCTTTTATGTGCACCTTGGCGCCAAACCGGCGCTATCGCGAACGTGCGCGCGCACGCACAAGCGACGCGAACCCGCGCGCGCCCTAGCGCCGCGCCGACGCCCGGGAACAACAGGGATTTGCCGAACAGCACGCGACGGGGCGCGCCGGCGCCCAGGCGTACCCTGACATTGCCCCCCCCCCAAATGGCAACCTCCGGGTGCCCCAAAGCCTCTTCTTTTCCGGATGGTTAGAAAAATAGGTTTGTACTAAACGCCTGGCATGTACATTACTTTCAGGTTCCCATGAATTACTTTCTGGGCCGTAGCCCTTCCACTTAACCAGGAACTGGATCTGCCCTTGCCTTTTCCTGCAATCAAGGATAGCCTCGACCTCAAATTCCTCATTGCCATCAATCATAATAGGTTCAGGAGGTCTAGCTCTACCGGGGAAGGGATCAGGTACAGCAGGTTTGAGCAATGACACATGAAACACGGGGTGTATTTTAAGAGATTAACAAAATCGCAGCAACGCTGCTAGGATGACCATAAAATTCATTCACTCTCTGTTAGTAATGATATTATAGGGTGTTTGCTCCCTCTCCTCTAAGTAAGAGTTTCTAGCCGTAGCCAATAGCATATACATATATAATGAAAATTCTATCCCTGGGGTGGTCTATGGGATAGGCCTCCCAGGGACAGGATAGACAGCTACTTCTGGTCAGAATGGGCACTCTACACACTTATATAAAAAGTTTAGTAACACATTTTATTATGGTGATATACACCCGAATTGTTGATTTAGAAAGACAGTCAAGTTGCTTCCTTAAAAGCTGATACAATAGTGTCTTCTAACAATATGTTATTCAAAACTATACTGACACTTTAACTATGTTGCAAGTGACTGACATCCGACAAACAATACTCACAAAAAACATAAAATGCAGGCGCCTGAAGTTTACCACTACTAATCGGCAATCCCAGTGGGCCAATCGCCTCTATGTTTTAATTATAAATAATTATTATTGGATCAAATCCAATTACTTAGTTAGTTATGGGGGTGTCGAGCAGTAGTGGTCCCCGGGGAATATAATTTGAGTTTACTAAGTTGGCCGGGGTTTTAGTGGGAAGGGTGGGGGGCGGTAACAAAACAATTATATTGCTAAATTGTCTTAGTTCGTACTGGGTCCTCTAGGTTACAATGGGGAGTCCTCTTTGAGCTGATCCATAAAGGGAAAAAAATGAGTATAGGTATGTAAGGGATTGCTCTAAGTTCCGATCCTCTTTAATCTCTGTTATTGCCGTAGTTGGTTATTATCATCATGAGAGCAGAGTGCTGTAATTCCAATATTGAACAGGTGGGGGTGAGGCTGAATTTGCCTTAACTGTTGCTAGTTACTGAAGGATTCCCTGGAAAGTTCATTCAAAACCCATCCGTGAATAAATGCAGGTGATTGTATAAGAACTTCATTCACTTTGACTCGCTGATTGTATAAAATAGATGTGTTTCCTCTATGTGACTATTCAACAATAGTGAGAGGGGCATTAAATTGTTAGTCCCCTATTTCTCTGATCATATAGGTATTAACACAATCTAAGAATAAAGCAGAGTATCGGTGGGTAAATGTCTGTCATATATATGAAACACGGGATACTGTGGGTTAAATGAAAAAGATATTGTGGTTACTTTACCAGTTTCTTTTCTTGTGTGGACTTCTGTGAAGTGAACCTCTTATCTCTCCTTGCTGTTTGTGTTTAAGTTGTAAAACAGCTACTGATGTGTGTCAGGTCCCAGAGATCAGGTCTTCACTTGTCCCGCTATTCAAGATAACTGGTAATTTGCAGGTAAATCAAAAGATCTCCTAGTTATTAGCCGCTCATCTGTCACTTTTCTGGATGTTTTTCCAGCTACTTGCTCTTCAGTGGTGAGGCATCTGTTGATGGGTTTTAGATCCTTGCTGTTTGATCGTAATTTGCCTTATATCCCTGTATAGTTGGTCATACATACACCGATCCGATGGACGATTTTAGTTGCTCCCAGCTTCCGCTGTACTTCCGTTTTAATTTCTACTCCAAGTGGGCTTGCTATAAGCTCTTCTTTTGTTGGTATCCTACATGTAGCAGGACCCTGCTACACCGCTCCTCCGCTACCCAGCATTAGTACAGGGGTCACTTCACATGGCTGCCCTGCCTGCTGTTAACGTCGACGCGTTTCGCAACAAGGTAAGTTACGTAGCTTCTTCTGGACGTTCTGAGGGCTGATCCTCACCTCTCCTTTATAGTGATTCCAGGTGCGGTCGCTCCTCCTATTATTCTCATTAAAGAACGGTTAAGGACAAGCTTAAATGGCAGCTTGGATAAATGTCTCTCATTCATCTGCAACATTTGTATGTTTATTTCCTATTTCGTCAAGATCACTATGTTTATCTGATTCGCTTATAGTTAGAGTTTCCTTTGCTATTTAACATATTTTTCAACTAGGAAATATTAGGCATCTTTCCCTAATGGTAGATTTATATATTGGGAATTTTTGTGGAGGGTTTTGTACAGTTAGTGTTTTATATTCGGGGGGACAAAATATACACATAAATAAGACATCCGTAAATGACACTAGGAAGGTAAAGATTTGTGAGGAGAGATTGATCTCTTAGAGCAATCCCTTACATACCTATACTCATTTTTTTTTTTTTTTTTTCCCTTTATGGATCAGCTCAAAGAGGACTCCCCATTGTAACCTAGAGGACCCAGTACGAACTAAGACAATTTAGCAATATAATTGTTTTGTTACCGCCCCAATTACCGCCCCACACCCTTCCCACTAAAACCCCGGCCAACTTAGTAAACTCAAATTATATTCCCCGGGGACCACTACTGCTCGACACCCCCATAACTAACTAAGTAATTGGATTTGATCCAATAATAATTATTTATAATTAAAACATAGAGGCGATTGGCCCACTGGGATTGCCGATTAGTAGTGGTAAACTTCAGGCGCCTGCATTTTATGTTTTTTGTTGATTGTTTTTTGTGAGTATTGTTTGTCGGATGTCAGTCACTTGCAACATAGTTAAAGTGTCAGTATAGTTTTGAATAACATATTGTTAGAAGACACTATTGTATCAGCTTTTAAGGAAGCAACTTGACTGTCTTTTAAATCAACAATTCGGGTGTATATCACCATAATAAAATGTGTTACTAAACTTTTTATAGAAGTGTGTAGAGTGCCCATTCTGACCAGAAGTAGCTGTCTATCCTGTCCCTGGGAGGCCTATCCCATAGACCACCCCAGGGATAGAATTTTCATTATATATGTATTTTAAGAGAGTCAGGCAAAGTCAGTTCATACGAAACTTCATTTATCTTCCTTTTTAACCGGGAATGGTCCCATAAATCTAGGTGCCAGCTTCTTAGAGGGACATGCAAGTTTGATATTACTTGTAGATAGCCATACCTGATCGCCAAGCTGAAGCTTCAACTCCCCTCTTCTCTTCCGGTCAAAAATCCTCTTGCTGTCCGCCTGCGCCTTAGATACTGCTTCCTGCAACATCTGGTTGTTATGGTTGATGAAGTCTACCGTACTCTGTACTGCCGGAACCGAGGACTCTGGAAGGAAATCGGGTAAAAAGGTTAGATGGAAACCATAATTGGCGAAAAAGGGGGATTGACCGGTGGCTGAATGTTTGGCGTTGTTGTAGGCAAATTCTGCCAACGGCAGCAAGGATACCCAATCATCTTGTGAAAAAGAAGTAAAACATCTGATATACTGTTCAAGAGTCTGATTGGTCCTCTCCGTCTGGCCATTGGTCTGAGGGTGATAGGCCGAAGACAAGGCCAGTTTAATTTTCAAAGACTCACACAGGGCTCTCCAAAAACGTGAGGTAAATTGTACCCCTCTGTCAGAGGTTATGTTTACAGGGATTCCGTGGAGTCTAATAATTTCCTTAATGAAGATGTGAGCCGTTTCCATAGCTGACGGAGTTCCTTTTAGTGGAAGAAAGTGGGCCATCTTGGTAAAACGGTCTACTACCACGAAAATAGCAGAACACCCCTCTGAACATGGAAGCTCTACAACAAAGTCCATGGATATCATCTTCCAAGGCCTATCGGGTACTGGTAAAGGTTTTAACAGGCCCCAAGCTTTACTCCTGGACGTCTTGTTCTGGGTACAGATAGGGCAAGATTTGACATATCTCTCACAAAAGTCTTTAAGATTGGGCCACCAGAAGGTACGCTGTACCAATTCCAGAGTTTTACGAACACCAAAGTGACCTGCCAGTGGGTGATCGTGAAGGAGTGCCAGGACCTTGACCCGAAGCCCCTCAGGAACAAAAATTTGGCTACCTTTCCAGAATAGTCCGTCCTTGCTACTTAAGGTAAACCCTGAGGGTCTGGCTGATTCAGAGGATGCTTCCTTAATCTGGGAAAGAAGATCAGTTTGTATGAGCAAAAAATTGTTTGCAGGTAAAATGGTGTCTGGCACAGATAAGTCCTTTGGGTTGTCATGCATCCGTGATAATGCGTCTGGTTTGACATTTCTTGAACCTGGCCGATACGTAATGTGGAAGGAAAAGCGTGAGAAAAACAGTGCCCAACGGGCTTGACGGGGTCTTGGTCTTTTAGCAGATCGTAGATATTCTAAATTCTTGTGATCAGTATAAATTAGCACTGGATGCACAGCCCCCTCCAACAGGTACCTCCACTCCTCTAATGCAGTTTTGATGGCAAGAAGCTCCCGATCACCGACATCATAGTTTCTCTCCGCAGAGGAGAGTTTTCGGGAGAAGAAACCTACGGGATGCATAACATCCTTACTGCCCTTACGTTGCGAGAGAATCGCACCGACCGCTATCTCTGAAGCGTCCACTTCTAAAATAAATGGCAAGGATGGTTCAGGGTGACTGAGAATAGGTGCTGAGGTAAAAAGTCTCTTGAGGTTCTCAAAAGCCTCTTGGGCTAGGTGATTCCAGAAAAAACGGGTATTCTGTTTGGTTAGTTGTGTGATTGGTGCGATTATTGCAGAAAAACCCTTGATAAACTTTCTGTAAAAATTTGCGAACCCGATGAATCGCTGAACCCCTTTTTTGTCCAGGGGTACCGGCCAGTCCAGAACGGCAGAAACCTTCTGTGGGTCCATCTTGATGCCAGTTGAGGAGATAATCAAGCCCAGGAATTGGATGCTCTGTTGCTCAAACTCGCATTTTTCCGCCTTTACATAAAGTCTGTGTAAACGGAGACGACCCAACACTTGGCAAACATGTTTCCGATGGAGATCTAGGGATTCAGAAAAGATCAAAATATCGTCCAGATATGCGATCACAAACAGATCTAGGAAGTCTCTAAGCACATCATTAATTAGGTGTTGAAAAGTCGCAGGGGCATTGCAGAGTCCAAAAGGCATGACTAAATATTCATAATGCCCGAATCGGGTCTGAAACGCTGTTTTCCACTCATGCCCAGCCTGAATGCGAACCAGATTATAGGCCCCTCTCGGATCAAGTTTAGAAAAAATGACGGCAGTCCTTAATTTCTGGAACAGTTCAGGTATCAAAGGTAGGGGATACCGATTTTTGACCGTGATTTTATTCAATTCTCGGTAGTCAATACACGGGCGGAGAGATTTGTCTTTCTTAGTAACAAAGAATATTCCCGCACCTGCTGGAGAAGTAGAATGACGAATAAATCCTTTGGCCAAGTTTTCATCAATATATGTTTTCAATACTTCTTGTTCCTTTTCAGATAGAGGAAAGATGCGCCCAAAGGGAATTTCGGATCCTGGCAGCAATTCGATGGGGCAATCGTAGGGACGATGAGGTGGAAGAGAATCTGCCCCCTTCTTGCTGAAGACATCTATGTAGTCATGATAGTGTTTGGGAATGGCCTGACGATTTGTCTGGTCGGAGTCCAGGCAAAGCAGGGTAGCTTGGGGATCCGAATCTTTCGCCAGACAGTGTTCCTGGCAGTAGGATGACAGAAATTTTACTTCTCCAGATGCCCAATGGATGTGTGGGTTGTGGGCCTGTAGCCAGGGAATTCCCAGGATAATGGGAAACATAGGGGAGGTGATGGCGTCAAGGATCAGCAATTCCTTGTGTTGAGAAGAAGTTGTAGCGGATAATGGCAGGGTTTCTTGTGTCACTTGTCCGGATCTGATGCGGGAGCCATCGGCAAGGAAGACAGAGAGTCCATGGGCTTTAGTCCGTAAAGGGATGTTGTGCAGGTTGGCAAATTTTAAGTCTATAAAGCAGCTGCATGCCCCGGAGTCAATAATTGCGTTGACTTGGAGTGTCCTTTCTTGAAGCTGTAACGAGAGAGGAATGGCAAGATGGGTAGCATTTGTTGATAAAGCAGAGAGACTGGTAAGTATAGGAGATGGACACTTACTCATTCTGGTTGGGCAATTATAGACATAATGCCCGGTTCCTCCACAGTACAGGCACAGATTTAATTGTCGACGTCGGGCACGTTCTTCGGAGGACAGTGCAGGTCGCATCAGACCTAGCTGCATTGGTTCGGAGGTATCCGGTGCGATATTGACTGCATTTGGACTGGGCACAGGTAAGTAGCGGGATGCAGGAATCGGGGCTCGTGGTGTCATCCAGGTCTGGCGGTTAGGTTGAACTGCTCGTTCAGATCGGCGTTCTCGGGGGCGACGATCGATCTGGATGGTTAGAGTGATCAAGGCCTCCAAGGTGTTTGGAATACCAACTCGAGCAAGTTCATCTTTCAAGTTTTCAGACAGTCCAATGCGGAACTGGTGACGCAGAGCCGCGTCATTCCACTGGGTGTCCGCGCTCCAACGTCTGAACTCAGCAACATAGTCCTCCGCAGGTCTGCGGCCTTGTTGGAGCGCGAGCAGAGCAGATTCAGCTGTGGCAGTCTGTTGAGGGTCCTCATATAATTGTGCCATGGCTTCGAAGAAAGCGGATAAGGATTGAGTTGGAGCAGAGTCCCCTTCAAGTAAACGGTGTGCCCAGGTCTGTGGTTCCCCTTGAAGGAGGGAAATGACAAATCCAACTTTAGTGGCTTCCAGTGAAAAGGTTCTGGGCTGTAAGGCAAAAAAGAGCTGGCAGGCATTGCGGAAACCCCGAAACTTAACCCGGTCTCCGGAGAACCTTTCAGGAATGGGGACCCGTGGTTCAGGCGGGATCATTACCACTGAAGGCCCTGGAACAGTCTGTGTTGGGGCGGCAGGTGGAGAGTAGGCTGAAGGGTTAGCCCCTGCAAGATTCTGAACTTGTCCCTCCAGTCTGTTATAGTTGTCCTGAAGGGCTTGCACTGCTTGGGTGAGAGCCGCCAGGTGTGTGCATATCTCCTTTAATGAAGAGGTATCTCCTGCAGGCTCAGACATGGCTGCTTCGTACTGTTAGGTACCTGGTAGGAGAGCCTGACTTGTAGGAGAAGACCTCTCATACAACGCTGGTTCAGGAGCCACTGGAGTGGGGACAGTGGTCTCCTGAGCACAGTGGGGTAGGAGTGCCTGTAGAGTTGAGTCTCTGGTGCTGAGGTGAAGAGAGAGATCCCGCAGGGATGGCTGGACTGCAGATCAGGTGAGACTGGAAGCAGCAGCTGGAACACTTGGAGATGCAGAGGTCTCTGGAGCTGAAGCTGAAGGTGCAACAGCAAGGACTAGCAGGAACAAGCAGGGTCAGACGGTCCGGGTCAGCAAGGATATGAGACAGGCAAAACAGCAGGCAGAGGCAGCGTCAGTAGGCAGGCAAGGATCGGCAACGGTATCAGGCAGGTAGTATAAGAATAGTCAGACAGGCCGGGTCGGATTGGAGCAGAACGGGTGGTCAAACAAGCCGGGTCAGATAGGTAGCAATCAATCAGGTTCAAATACAGGAATCACGAAGCTGAGACGAAGCAGCAATGTGTCAGAGGCACAGGGGGGCTTTTATGTGCACCTTGGCGCCAAACCGGCGCTATCGCGAACGCCCGCCCGCACGTGCACACGCGCGCACGCACAAGCGCCGCGAACCCGCGCGCGCCCTAGCGCCGCGCCGACGCCCGGGAACAACAGGGATTTGCCGAACAGCACGCGACGGGGCGCGCCGACGCCCAGGCGTACCCTGACAGTGCCACTTTGTGTTGGTCTATTATATAAAATCCCAATAAAATACATTTTGTTTTTGGTTGTAACATGACAAAATATGGAAAATTTTGTAAAAAAAAGGGGAGGTTTGGGACTTTATATGAGGCACGGGTTAGTGCCCTCCATCCCTATTCGAGTACATATCAAGGGAAATTGGGACTTTAAATGAAGCAGTTGGAATGCGGAGGTGTAGGTAAAAGACTTTTATTCGTAGCATAATTGTAACAGAAGGTAATTTCATATATATACATAAGAGTGGCATGCCTGAGAACTGCATCCGTGACCACATGATAAATAGGTTAAAACATGATTAATCATAAGAGTATGGCATCAAGATTGGCTTATAGCTCGACGCGTTTCGTGAATACGTTCACTCAGGAGTAGATGCGATAATTACCTGTAGAATATGCAAATTAGTAAACCAACTCTAGTAAAAGAAGGATATAAATGGAGGATGTTTCAATATAAATGATTAGCCAAACGCACTTACCAAGGCGGACAGTGACAGCGGCATGTGGCAACTTGGCACAGGGTGCGCAGGAAGTACAGACCTCGCCGCGGGGGCTGAGGCGGCATTGTACACAGGTTGCAGTTATCAGGTGGTATAGGGAAGTGCATGGGTGCGTGGATGGTGTCCATGTGACAAAAGGTGTTGACGTGTGGCTCGTCGCACAAAATTATCTAGAAACAACTAATGGTAAGTATGAGTGATTGGATTACACAATTTGATTAATTAAATGTGATGTGTGAGAAGTGAAACCTGGGGGGTTCCATGTGAGTGATAATGGTATATGTGTGTGATGAAAATGGGCTAATATGAAATATTAACCCCAATGTGGTACCATGAGAGGTGACAATGAAAGGGGAATTGAAACCAATCTGTGTGTGGGGCGTGATTATCAATTACCTAGTTGGTTTACTAATTTGCATATTCTACAGGTAATTATCGCATCTGCTCCTAATGAGTGAACGTATTCACGAAACGCGTCGAGCTATAAGCCAATCTTGATGCCGTACTCTTATGATTAATCATGTTTTAACCTATTTATCATGTGATCACGGATGCAGTTCTCGGGCATGCCACTCTTGGCAATTGTAGGCCATGCCATTATGTTATGTGCAATACTTTACCATCCATGATTTGTGTATATCGATATGTATTTTCTATCCATTATGTCACATTCTGTGCATATCCCATTTATGTATATATATGAAATTACCTTCTGTTACAATTATGCTACGAATAAAAGTCTTTTACCTACACCTCCGCATTCCAACTGCTTCATTTAAAGTCCCAATTTCCCTTGATATGTATGTGGAAAATTGTTGAGGGGTATGAATACTTTTTCAAGGCGAGAGAGCTATACAGTAGAAAGAGAGCTATAGTGGGATAGACCTATCCATCTGACTCTGTTTTAGGATTGTGTGGTTCCTAAGGATGGTTTTCTCCTCAGGCTCAGAAAGCAGAAATGGAACTGCAGAAGATCAAGGCTGAGCTCAGCACCTCCCAGAAGGAGCTGCAAAATACGGATAAGGAAATTATGGTAAGACAAAACTCTTCTCCCAAATCTTCTCTACTAACACAGGGCAGCGAGAAAAATCAGCTACATCAATTAGTAAAAGCAGCACATATTACACATTTTAGGCCCACAGTTATCCTTTTGATCACTCTGATGTTAACCCCTTCCCAGCCAGTGTCTTTAGTACAGTGACAGTCTATAGCAGTGTTTCTCAACTCCAATCCTCAAGGCACCCCAACAGGTCATGTTTTAAGGCTTTCAATTGTTTTGCACAGGTGATTTAACCACTTCAGCCCCGGAAGGATTTACCCCCTTCCTGACCAGAGCACTTTTTACAATTCGGCACTGCGTCGCTTTAACTGCTAATTGCGCGGTCATGCAATGGTGTACCCAAACGGAATTTGCGTCCTTTTCTTCCCACAAATAGAGCTTTCTTTTGATGGTATTTGATCACCTCTGCCGTTTTTATTTTTTGCGCTATACACGGAAAAAGACCGAAAATTTTGAAAAAAAATGATATTTTCTACTTTTTGTTCTAAAAAAAATCCAATAAACTCAATTTTAGTCATACATTTAGGCCAAAATGTATTCGGCCACATGTCTTTGGTAAAAAAAATGTCAATAAGCGTATATTTATTGGTTTGCGCAAAAGTTATAGCGTCTACAAACTAGGGTACATTTTCTGGAATTTACACAGCCTTTAATTTATGACTGCCTATGTCGTTTCTTGAGGTGCTAAAATGGCAGGGCAGTACAAAACCCCCACAAATGACCCCATTTTGGAAAGTAGACACCCCAAGGAATTTGCTGAGAGGCATGTTGAGCCCATTGAATATTCATTTTTTTTGTCCCAAGTGATTGAATAATGACAAAAAAAAAAAAAAAAATTACAAAAAGTTGTCACTAAATGATATATTGCTCACACAGGCCATGGGCATATGTGGAATTGCACCCCAAAATACATTTAGCTGCTTCTCCTGAGTACGGGGATACCACATGTGTGGGACTTTTTGGGAGCCTAGCCGCGTACGGGGCCCCGAAAACCAATCACTGCCTTCAGGATTTCTAAGGGCGTACATTTTTGATTTTACTCCTCACTACCTATCACAGTTTTGAAGGCCATAAAATGCCCAGATGACATAAAACCCCCCCCAAATTACCCCATTTTGGAAAGTAGACACCACAAGCTATTTGCTTTGAGGCATGTTGAGTCCATGGAATGTTTTATATTTTGACACAAGTTGCGGGAAAGTGACAAATTTTTTTTTTTTTTTTTTTTTTTTTGCACAAAGTTGTCACTAAATGATATATTGCTCACACAGGCCATGGGCATATGTGGAATTGCACCCCAAAATACATTTAGCTGCTTCTCCTGAGTATGGGGATACCACATGTGTGGGACTTTTTGGGAGCCTAGCCGCGTACGGGACCCCGAAAACCAATCACTGCCTTCAGGAATTCTAAGGGCGTACATTTTTGATTTTACTCCTCACTGCCTATCACAGTTTCGGAGGCCATGGAATGCCCAGGTGGCACAAACCCCCCCCCCAAATGACCCCATTTTGGAAAGTAGACACCCCAAGCTATTTGCTGAGAGGCATGGTGAGTATTTTGCAGCTCTCATTTGTTTTTGAAAATAAAGAAAGACGAGAAAAAAAAATTTTTTTTTTCTTTTTTTCAATTTTCAAAACTTTGTGACAAAAAGTGAGGTCTGCAAAATACTCGCTATACCTCTCAGCAAATAGCTTGGGGTGTCTACTTTCCAAAATGGGGTCATTTGGGGGTTTTTTTTGCCACCTGGGCATTCCATGGCCTCCGAAACTGTGATAGGCAGTGAAGAGTGAAATCAAAAATTTACGGCCTTAGAAAGCCTGAAGGCGGTGCTTGGTTTTCGGGGTCCCGTACGCGGCTAGGCTCCCAAAAAGTCTCACACATGTGGTATCCCCGTACTCAGGAGAAGCAACAGAATGTATTTTGGGGTGTAATTTCACATATTCCCATGGCATGTTTGAGCAATATATCATTTAGTGACAACTTTGCGCAAAAAAAAATAAAAAATTGTCTCTTTCCCGCAACTTGTGTCACAATATAAATTATTCCATGGACTCAACATGACTCTCAGCAAATAGCTTGGGGTGTCTACTTTCCAAAATGGGGTCATTTGGGGGGGTTTTGAACTGTCCTGGCATTTTATGCACAACATCTAGAAGCTTATGTCACACATCACCCACTCTTCTAACCACTTGAAGACAAAGCCCTTTCTGACACTTATTGTTTACATAAAAAAATAATTTTTTTTTGCAAGAAAATTACTTTGAACCCCCAAACATTATATATTTTTTTTAAAGCAAATGCCCTACAGATTAAAATGGTGGGTGTTTCATTTTTTTTTTTCACACAGTATTTGCGCCGCAATTTTTCAAACGCATTTTTTGGGGAAAAAACACACTTTTTTACATTTTAATGCACTAAAACACACTATATTGCCCAAATGTTTGATGAAATAAAAAAGATGATCTTAGGCCGAGTACATGGATACCAAACATGACATGCTTTAAAATTGCGCACAAACGTGCAGTGGCGACAAACTAAATACATTTTTAAAAGCCTTTAAAAGCCTTTACAGGTTACCACTTTAGATTTACAGAGGAGGTCTACTGCTAAACTTACTGCCCTCGATCTGACCTTCGCGGCGATACCTCACATGCATGGTGCAATTGCTGTTTACATTTGACGCCAGACCGACGCTTGCGTTCGCCTTAGCGCGAGAGCAGGGGGGACAGGGGTGCTTTTTTTTTTTTTTTTTTTTTTCTTTATTATTATTATTTTTTTATCTTATTTTTAAACTGTTCCTTTCATTTTTTTTTTTTTAAATCATTTTTATTGTTATCTCAGGGAATGTAAATATCCCCTATCATAGCAATAGGTAGTGACAGGTACTCTTTTTTGCAAAAATTGGGGTCTATTAGACCCTAGATTTCTCCTCTGCCCTCAAAGCATCTGACCACACCAAGATCGGTGTGATAAAATGCTTTCCCAATTTCCCAATGGCGCTATTTACATCCGGCGAAATCTAAGTCATAAAATGCTTGTAGCTTCCGGTTTCTTAGGCCATAGAGATGTTTGGAGCCACTCTGGTCTCTGATCAGCTCTATGGTCAGCTGGCTGAATCACCGGCTGCATTTTCAGGTTCCCTGTTGAGACAGGAGAGCCAGAGAAAAACACGGAAGACGGTGGGGGGGGGGGGGGCATTCCCTCCCACTGCTTGTAAAAGCAGTCTAGAGGCTAATTAGCCGCTAGGATTGCTTTTACATGAAAGCCGACCGCTGGCTGAAAAGAATGATACCAAGATGATACCTAAACCTGCAGGCATCATTCTGGTATAACCATTCAAAGTCGTGAATGGCGTACCTGAAGACAAAAAAATGGTTAACAATAAAGCACAGTAAACGGTAAAGTATAAAAAATTGCATACCTGAAAAACAAACATGATAAAACATAATAACAATAAAACATTGCAGAATAGAATACAGTAAAAAAGAGCAGAACAATAGAGAGAGAGAATAGAGAGAGAAAGAACAATAAAACGACAACTATTTTTTTTTTTATTTTATATTTTTGTATGTGTTTTTTTTTTTTTTTTTTTTTTTTTTTGTAACTAACTTTTATAACTGTACCCGGTTCCAGGTTCGGGTCTCTCAAAATGCGATGGCATCTTGGGAGACCCTGTGAAAGTGTGCCTAGTCTGTGGAATGCTGTACCCTACGCTAATAGTCAACTAGTGAATGGTAGCGTTCAAAACATTCACCAATGCAAAGACCAGGATTGTCAGGACAGGAGGGACAATAATAGCGGGTGTCACGCCTATATCCGCGCTTGCTGCAGACACAACATCTTTTTTGGAGGGGTTCGCTGGGTAGGGGTACTCGGGAGGACATAAAGAAAATGCCTCTCATGCAGCCGACTGCATTTGGTTGGGGATGTGAATGGGGGAAGTACGGGCGCTGCAGAAGCGGTGGGTTCCCAATTAGGATTGGCGAATGCAGCAGGAAGGGCACTATGGGCACGACGGGCCTGTGTTTGTCTTTTTGGTGGCAGCGGGACACTACTTGTGCTTGCCACCTCACCAGCTTGAACTGCACTTATGGGACTCGCCACGTCACCAAGTGTTACTGCAGTGCTGGTTTGACTACGACCGGGGTGTACTACGCCGCTGGCGCTTGCCAGTTCACCAAAACGCTACCAAAAAATCTGTTAGCGATCGCAGGGATCAGGCCTGACTCTGCGAACGCTGCAGTTATGCGTTTAGTGTTCTGTAAGTGACAGTGATCGATCGATACTGCACTTGGGTGGGCTGGGCTGGGCCGGGCGGAGGGGCAAAACGCAGGTGCTAGCAGGTATCTGGGCTGATCCCGCTAACACTGCGTTTTCGGGAACCCTAAACTGCTGGGGACGCTAGTATAGATCTGATTGGATCAGATATTGATGCGTTCAGATACTATACCACTAAGGGAGGTGTATGCTGCGTGCGTGGGTGTTAGCGGTACTGGCGCTAATCTGACGCTGCCTGGGGCGACGCATATCACCGCCGGGCGATCAGGGGGCTAAACCTTTATTCGGTAATAAACGGCGGGTGCCCTGACACTATAAAAAATAAACGAACTAACCAGCGTCACCCGTAACAGTTATACGGTGATCAGTGGTGAAAGGGTTAACTAGGGGGCAATCAAGGGGTTAAAACATTTATTAGGTAGTATATGGGGGTCCCTGTCGCTATAAAACGCTGACGGCGAACCTAAATATTTATGTCCCTAACTAGCGTCACCAGCGACACTAATACAGCGATCAGAAAAATGATCGCTTAGTGACACTGGTGACGGAGGGTGATCAAGGGGTTAAAACTTTATTAGGGGGGGTTAGGAGGGTACCCTAGACCTAAAGGGGGCCTAACATTCACTGCCCTAACACACTAACTGTCACAAACTGACACCAATACAGTAATCAGAAAAAAAAAAAAAAAAAAAAAAAAACCTGCTTTGTGTCAGTTTGTGACAGGGGGGGGGGGTGATTGGGGGGGGATCGGGGGGGGGGGATCGGGGTGTAATGTGTGCCTGGCATGTTCTACTGTGTGTGTGTGTGTGTGTTGTGCACTCACATTCCAGTCTTCTCTCCTCGGCCCGGAACGGAAAATACCGAGCCGAGGAGAGATGACATCATTTCCTCTGCCTCTGTGTACAATACAGAGGCAGGGAAATGATCCCATTGGCTGGGAGCGATCGCGAGGGGGGGGCCACGAATGGATGGCCTCCCCCTCACCACCGATCGCCGGGGGACATTTGCCGACCGTCGCAGGCACCGGGGGGGGGTCCGATCGGACCCCCCACCCGCGGGCAGGCAGGGACGTACAGGTAAGCCCTTTTGCCTGCCCGTGCCGCTTTGTCGACGTACATCTGTGTGTGGCGGTCGGCAAGTGGTTAATCAGTTTCTGCCTTAATAATTACCACAGCCGTTTCATCTGAGGGAAATCCTGAAAACCTGACCTGTTGGTGCGCCTTGTGGACTGGAGTTCAGAAACACTGGTCTATAGCATTAGCAATGATCACTGTATTGGGGTCACTGGTGATGTCAGAGGCTGTTAGTAAGTCGTCCCCCCCCCCCCCCCCCCCCCCGTCCCCCCCCAATGGTGATCAGCGACATCGCAGGACTGGTTGGGATAGAGTTAACTGTGTATCTAGCCAGTGTTTTTGTACAGTGTGTGTGGGGATGGGGGGGGGGGGGGGAGGTTTACTAGGAGAAGGCATGGATCCATGTCCTTGCTTTACAGAATTTACAGAAACCCAGAATCCATGCCCATGGGCAGACCGCTGTTCTTCCTCTGTACGGAACGATCGGCGGGGTACTGGCTGACATTGAGTCCGCAGAACCCGCTGATTGGCTCCCGCTGTGTAAAATCCCAGCTAGAGCCACTGGCCGCACGCATTCCATGTCTGCTACCCGAAAGTGCAGGATCACGTGTGTGTGTGTGTATATATGTATATGTATATGTGTGTGTGTATATATATATATATATATATATATATATATATATATATATATATATATATATATATATATATATATATATAATCTCTATCATTGTTATGTAGACGCTATAACTTTCACACAAGCCAATCAATATACACTTATTGGGATTTTTTTTTTATCAGAAAGGTGTGTGGTGTGTTTTTTTTTTTGTTTTGTTTTGTTTTTTTTCAAAAATTGTTTTTATATTTTTTATTTATTTATACAATAAACCCAGTGGTGATCTAACACCACCAAAAGAAAGCGCTATTTGTTTAAAAATTATATAAATTTTGTGCACCGTGTTGCCTGACCGCGCAATTACCAGGTAAAGTAGCACAGTTCTGAATAGTAAATAATGGCCTGGTTATGAAGGGGGTAAAACCTTCTAGAGCTGAAGTGGTTGAAGGAGCATCACCCCAACTTGGAGTCCAGTAGCGATATTCAGTCCATCATGTAGATCAGACGCACACTTGATGACAAGCCTTCCCTTTTTTCTGCAGGACGTTCTGTGACTTTGTGTATTTTTTTTTTTCTCTTGCTCAGAGTCTAAAGAAAAAAGTTGAATTCTTGCAAAAGACACTGAGCACCCCGACGGCGACCAACGAAGCCCTGAGCCGCCTGATATTTGAGAGGTTTGTCGCCAACAATTCAGAGCTTCAGGAGCTTTTCACATGTAATGTAAATACAGCAGATGTGTGTGTGTGTGGGGGGGGGGGGTCTTGGACCCCACTTCTATCGTGCTGCCAGCTCCTATACCTGCCTGCCACCTCTCTGACCTCAGATCAGCATTGGAGAGCTGAGAGACGCTCCCATAATGTGATGCACTGGTCCCTGCAATCCTCTTCACATATTTCTCAGGTGCCTAGATGTGATGGGATGGGTGCCAGAGCTTGATTAGTGGTGACCAGCATGCCAGAGGACGTAGCACACTGCCGCTTCTCTGCACTGCTCTGCATGTTGGGGGAGTGAAGAAAGAAAGCACTTTTGAGGGGGGGGGGGGGGGGCGTAATGGTGACAATGCTGGCGCCGCAGAGAGGAGGGGGAGACGAGCGGGGCTTCGTTCCCCCGCATCGCTGGACCCTGGGACAGGTAAGTGTCCGATTATTAAGTCAGCAGCTGCTGACGCTTTAAGGCCTGGTTCTACCCTCCTCCCTAGATCCCGCCCCCCCGCTGTAAACTGACCACAGTATATCACGGCTGCTGAGCCCTGACACTGTGGTCAGTTACCGTACCTCTATCATATGCAGCCCTGTTCTGTCTATCTATCTATCTATCTATATCTATATATATATATATATATATATATATATATATATATATATATATATATATTATTATTAATAATCAGGGCATCTCCTGACGCTCACGTGACTCCTCAGCTCTCTCCTCCCTGGCTGATGTCAGTGGGAGTGCTTGGCCCCTCCCCCTGTCCACCAGGCAGAGGGGAGAGAGCCAGGGAGTGGCATGAGTGACAGGAGACGCTCCGCTTATAAGTACAAATCGGCAGCTTTTTTTTTTTTTTTATATAGAACACAGACACTGGGACACACATTATGTTACAGGGGGTATGGGAGGATTTTGGGTGCTGTAGCTTGGTTGTAATGGTAGCATGTGTAGAACTTCTGCTATAATGATGAGCAGCTCTAAAATAAAGAGCAGTATTATGAAGGCACTATTATGTGAGCTCACTGACCACCATTCATTTTCCTGGGGCCCCCTGCTGACCACCGATGGAAGCAAAGCATTACTGCGGGGGGGTCCACTGACAACCAATATATGATTTATATCTTAAAGCACATCCACAGTAGTTT
The DNA here is from genome assembly GCA_037952835.1 of Lithobates septentrionalis. Classification (NCBI taxonomy): domain Eukaryota; kingdom Metazoa; phylum Chordata; class Amphibia; order Anura; family Ranidae; genus Lithobates; species Lithobates septentrionalis. The sequence goes on along the minus strand of JBBDGP010004361.1, from coordinate 277,651 downwards.
CAGCGGGTGCCCCTTTTAAAATGTTTTAACTTCTTCTGCGTTTTTAAAGTAACTCTCCAACTCCTGGAGTTGCCTACCCCAAGTTGGCGAATGATGGGTACCCCCTGGTGTGTGTATATAATGGATAATCTTGTACTCCATGTGTCCTGGACTCTATAGGAAGTGGGGGGGGGGGGGCATTCTTACTATTCTCTCACTGTGTAACTAATCGCGTTCCATATCTTTTAGCCCTGCTCCCATTGGACTAGAAAGGCCAAAACTCCGCCCACCAATGTTAGGCGAAGATGTAAACCTCGACCTCACCTTTAATATCGACACCCCGGAACCAAACCCAACCAAACCAGTAATCGCTCCCTTTAAGAAGTTGAAGCTCGATCGGGGAAAGTAAGTAAATGGAGATTTGTGTGTGTGTGTTTTTTGTTTCTGGATTTAGTTAGGTTTTATTTCTTATTTCCTTTTTTATTTTTTACACAGTTCCCCTGTGAAGCGTCAAGCAAAGAATACCTTGCAGGAGTCTAAAGCCTTAAAGGTGAGTGACCTAATAAAATAACATTTTTAGGCTTTAAGTGATTTATTACCCTTTTTTTTTATTTTTTTTTTTATTTTTTTTTATAAACATATTATACTTACCTGCTCTGTGTAATGGTTTTGCACAGAGCAGCCCCGATCCCCCTCTTCTGGGGTCCCTCACTGGCGCTTCAGGCTCCTCCTCTTCGGCGAGTGCCTTCCTAGGAAGCTGCTAATTTCAATCTGCCCTGCCTGTGTCTATAGACAGACAATGTGGCTTGGCCCCGCCCCCTCATTACAGGATTTGATTGACAGTAGCAGGAGCCAATGGCTCCCACTGCTATCAGTCTGCCCTGTGAGGAGTGAGAGTCGCTTCTCTCATGCACATCGCTGGATCGAGGTCTGCTCAGGCAAGTATAATGGATTGGGGGGGGGGGGGGTCCTGTGGCACAGAAGTTTTTTTTTTTTTGTTTTTTTTTTTCTTGTTTTTGTTTTTTTTTTTACCTTCACGCAGAGATTAGAGGTCTTGTCTACCGCAGATATACTGTGGCAGGTCAGCTCTAATGCGTGAAACAACGTACCTGTATGTCATTTCATGCAATAGAAAGCGGGTACACCTGTATGTCATTTCATGCAATAGAAAGCGGGTACACGCTCTGATTGGACAGAGGGGAGCCAATCAGCGGATGCACCGATCCCCCCGCCCCCCCCCCCCAGAGACGTTGAACAACAATCTGCCTATGTAAACAATGCAGATTGCTGTTCTGACAGGAAGAAATGGAGATCTTGTCGTGCATCGTGCAGGAACACGGATCTGTCCCCCCCAGTCAGACCATTCCCCACACAGTTGGCAAGCACCCCCTAGGGACACACTTAGCCCATTGATCGCCCCTGGTGTTAACTCCTTCCTTGCCAGTGTCATTTGTACAGTAACCCTGTATAATTTTGGCACTGATCACTGTCATAACTGGTTCCCAAAAAAGTGTCAAGTGTCAGTTAGGGGTCTGCAATGTCAGTCTCGCTAAAAATCGCTGATCGCCACCATTACTAGTAAAAAAAAATAAATAAAAATGGCATAAAATATCTTAGTTTGTAACCAATCAATATACGTTTATTGGGATTTTTTTTTTTTAACCAAAAATATGTAGCGGAATTACATATTGGCCTAAATTGATGACAAAATTCGATTTTATTTATTTTTTTTGGGATATGTTTATAGCAGAAAGTAAAAAAATGAATTTTTTTTTTTTTTTTTTTTCAAAATTGTCAATCTTTTTTTAGTTTCTAGTGCAAAAAATAAAAACTGCAGAGGTGATCAAATACCACCAAAAGAAAGCACTATTTGTGGGAAAAAAAAAAAGACATGCATTTTATTCGTGTACAGCGCATGATCGCGCAATTGTGAGTTAAAGCAACGCAGTGCCGTATCTCAAAAAAAATGGCCGGGTTATGAAGGGGGTAAAACCTGGGGCTGAAGGGGTTAAAGCTTTGTGAATTGAGCTTTTTGTATGACTTTTTTTTGTGGTGTTGGATCGGTTTCTGCATTCATTGACTGCTGTGGTGATGACATCTCAAATGATCAAGTATAAGTATGGCAGATTAACACGTTGTTTTTTATTAATTTAAATAAATTACATTTTTTTTTATTTTTTTTTTTTTACTCTGGAAGTGGCTAATATGCAAATTGTCAAATCTCTCCTCTTCTCTCTTCTCCTTCACTTCTTCTTTTTTTTCTTTTTCTCTCCTTCTTTTTCTCTCCTCCTTCTCTCTTCTTCTCCTCCTCCTCCTCCTTTTTTGTGGTGTTGGATCGGTTTCTGCATTCATTGACTGCTGTGGTGATGACATCTCAAATGATCAAGTTCAAGTATGGCAGATTAACAATTTTTTTTTAATTAAATTATTATTTTTTTTTTTTTTTTTAATTCTGGAAGTGGCTAATATGCAAATTGTCAAATCTCTCCTCTTCGCCTCGCCTTCTCGCCTCCTCTTCTTCTCTTCTTGCCTCTTTTCGTCCATACTGATTGTGTCATATTTTAGTTAACTGGCCCATTTTGTTTTCAGACAGTACCGGGTCACATAAACGTTGATGAGGAAGATGAACCGACGTTGCCGTCCTTTATAAAGAACTCTCTGATGCACAAGAGACCGATTGGGAGTATGTTACCTGCACAGCGCAACACAGGAGTGGTGAGAACATTCCTTCTTCAATTCACAGCAATCCTCTATGCATCAACTTCCATCATTCACCCCCCCCCCCCCCCCAAATTCACAGCAATAATCAGGTCTCTCTCTTCCCCCCCCCCCCCAAATTCACAGCAATAATCGGGTCTCTCTCTTCCCCCCCCCCCCCCCCCCAAATTCACAGCAATAATCAGGTCTCTCTCTCTCCCCCCCCCCCAAATTCACAGCAATAATCGGGTCTCTCTCTTCCCCCCCCCCCCCCCCCCCCAAATTCACAGCAATAATCAGGTCTCTCTCTCCCCCCCCCCCCCAAATTCACAGCAATAATCAGGTCTCTCTCTCCCCCCCCCCCCAATTCACAGCAATAATCAGGTCTCCCCCCAACCCCCCAATTCACAGCAATAATCAGGTCTCTCTCTCCCCCCTCCCCCAATTCACAGCAATAATCAGGTCTCCCCCCAACCCCCAATTCACAGCAATAATCAGGTCTCCCCCCAACCCCCCAATTCACAGCATTAATCAGGTCTCTCTCTCCCCCCTCCCCCAATTCACAGCAATAATCAGGTCTCCCCCCAACCCCCAATTCACAGCAATAATCAGGTCTCCCCCCAACCCCCCAATTCACAGCAATAATCAGGTCTCCCCCCAACCCCCCAATTCACAGCAATAATCAGGTCTCCCCCCAACCCCCCAATTCACAGCAATAATCAGGTCTCCCCCAACCCCCCAATTCACAGCAATAATCAGGTCTCCCCAACCCCCCAATTCACAGCAATAATCAGGTCTCCCCCCAACCCCCCAATTCACAGCAATAATCAGGTCCCCCAACCCCCCAATTCACAGCAATAATCAGGTCCCCCCCCCTCCCCCAATTCACAGCAATAATCAGGTCTCCCCCCCAACCCCCCAATTCACAGCAATAATCAGGTCTCTCTCTCCCCCCCCCCCCCAAATTCACAGCAATAATCGGGTCTCTCTCTTCCCCCCCCCCCCCCCCCAAATTCACAGCAATAATCAGGTCTCTCTCTCCCCCCCCCCCAAATTCACAGCAATAATCAGGTCTCTCTCTCCCCCCCCCCCCAATTCACAGCAATAATCAGGTCTCCCCCCAACCCCCAATTCACAGCAATAATCAGGTCTCTCTCTCCCCCCTCCCCCAATTCACAGCAATAATCAGGTCTCCCCCCAACCCCCAATTCACAGCAATAATCAGGTCTCCCCCCAACCCCCCAATTCACAGCATTAATCAGGTCTCTCTCTCCCCCCTCCCCCAATTCACAGCAATAATCAGGTCTCCCCCCAACCCCCAATTCACAGCAATAATCAGGTCTCCCCCCAACCCCCCAATTCACAGCAATAATCAGGTCTCCCCCCAACCCCCCAATTCACAGCAATAATCAGGTCTCCCCCCAACCCCCCAATTCACAGCAATAATCAGGTCTCCCCCAACCCCCCAATTCACAGCAATAATCAGGTCTCCCCCAACCCCCCAATTCACAGCAATAATCAGGTCTCCCCCCAACCCCCCAATTCACAGCAATAATCAGGTCCCCCAACCCCCCAATTCACAGCAATAATCAGGTCCCCCCCCCTCCCCCAATTCACAGCAATAATCAGGTCTCCCCCCCAACCCCCCAATTCACAGCAATAATCAGGTCTCTCCCCCCCCCCCCCCCCCAATTCACAGCAATAATCAGGTCTCCCCCCAACCCCCCAATTCACAGCAATAATCAGGTCTCCCCCCAACCCCCCAATTCACAGCAATAATCAGGTCTCCCCCCAACCCCCCAATTCACAGCAATAATCAGGTCTCCCCCCAACCCCCCAATTCACAGCAATAATCAGGTCTCCCCCCAACCCCCCAATTCACAGCAATAATCAGGTCTCCCCCCAATTCACAGCAATAATCAGGTCTCCCCCCAATTCACAGCAATAATCAGGTCTCCCCCCAACCCCCCAATTCACAGCAATAATCAGGTCTCCCCCCCAACCCCCCAATTCACAGCAATAATCAGGTCTCCCCCCAACCCCCCAATTCACAGCAATAATCAGGTCTCCCCCCAATTCACAGCAATAATCAGGTCTCCCCCCCAACCCCCCAATTCACAGCAATAATCAGGTCTCTCCCCCCCCCCCCCCCAATTCACAGCAATAATCAGGTCTCCCCCCAACCCCCCAATTCACAGCAATAATCAGGTCTCCCCCCAACCCCCCAATTCACAGCAATAATCAGGTCTCCCCCCAACCCCCCAATTCACAGCAATAATCAGGTCTCCCCCCAACCCCCCAATTCACAGCAATAATCAGGTCTCCCCCCAACCCCCCAATTCACAGCAATAATCAGGTCTCCCCCAATTCACAGCAATAATCAGGTCTCCCCCCAACCCCCCAATTCACAGCAATAATCAGGTCTCCCCCCCAACCCCCCAATTCACAGCAATAATCAGGTCTCCCCCCAACCCCCCAATTCACAGCAATAATCAGGTCTCCCCCCAATTCACAGCAATAATCAGGTCTCCCCCCAACCCCCCAATTCACAGCAATAATCAGGTCTCCCCCCCAACCCCCCAATTCACAGCAATAATCAGGTCTCCCCCCCCCCCCCCCCCCCAAATTCACAGCAATAATCAGGTCTCTCCCCCCCCCCCCCCCCCAAATTCACAGCAATAATCAGGTCTCCTCCCCCCCCCCCCCAAATTCACAGCAATAATCAGGTCTCCCCCCCCCCCCCCAAAAAAAAAACCCCAATTCACAGCAATAATCAGGTCTCCCCCCAACACCCCCCCCCCCAATTCACAGCAGGCAGTTCACCCAGCTCCCCAACCCCCAGCACTCTCCTCTCCCTGATTACATTTACTTTTTACAGTTAAAATTGGTGATTGACTTGGGAACATCATAGAATTGTGTATACTAAACGGCTAAAAAAAAGAAATAAGATCTCAGAGTAGATCTAAACCAGATTACTAACTTGTCATATAAGTTATAACATGTTAATGTCCTTTCAATTTTTTTTATTTTAATATCTGCAACTTTCATTAAAATAATCCCCTGGTGATCCTGCCATGAAAGTCCTTGTTCAGGCTTCTACTGTTTATAGGGTGACAACGCTCTGTCCCTGTCTCCCAATTGCTGTTCTGCGTTGTCACCTTGTCACATGGCCTTCAGGTGGAGACTACAAATGGCTGTTTTATATACCCACAGTACAGAAAATGATCCGAAACCCATCCTAAGAAATGCCAGGCAACCATCACCGGAGTACGTTATGTGAAGTGACTGCAAAGAGGTGGCGGGGTGAACATGGATTTTATTTCACACTGGCACGTTTTTAATGATGTGCAGTGCACAGTGCAAATCAAAGTAGATCTAAATCTAAATGACATACTTGATACCAAACTGAAAACCAAGAACAGCATCCACCACCCCCCACCGATCTCCTTCACAGCATTGTCCCTATTGGGCCAATACAGGAGCTTCTCACACCTAATGAGACATAACCGTGCCACCCTATTCAACACCAATGTATTCCTGAGGATTTTGCTAACTTGTGTGTTTTTTTTTTTTTTTGTTTTTTTTTTTTTTTGTTTTTTTTTTTTTTGTTTTTTTGTTTTCTCCAGGTCAGAATGGGATTTGATGGTCTGGGTGGACGAACAAAATTTATTCAGACTGTATCCTTCTACCCCCATAATATGGGTTTATCCAGCGGTGGGCAGTTATCTGAGGGTGAGGTGTTGGGATGAAGGTGGAGAATATACACTCACCGGCCACTTTATTAGGTACACCTGTTCAATTGCTCAGTTACACAAATTGCTGATCAGCCAATCACATGGCAGCAACTCAGTGCATTAAGCCATCTAGACGTGGTGAAGACGACTTGCTGAAGTTCAAACCGAGCATCAGAATGGGGGAAGAAAGGGGATTTCAGTGACTTTGAATGTGGCATGGTGGTTGGTGGCAGACGGGCCGGTCTGAGTATTTCTGGGATTTTTACACACAACCATCTCGGGATTACAGAGAATGGTGGGAAAAAGAGAAAATATCCAGTGAGCAGTAGTTGTGTGGAGGAAAATGCCTTGATGGGGGTAAGAGGAGAATGGGCAGACTGGTTCCAGATGATAGAAAGGCAACAGTAACCCAAATAACCCCTCGTTACTCCCTAGGTATGCAGAATACCATCTCTAAACACACAACATATGGAACCTTGAAGCAGATGGGCTACAGCAGCAGAAGACCACACCGGGTGCCACTCCTGTCAGCTAAGAACAGGAAACTGAGGCTACAATTGGCACAGGATCACCAACATTGGACAATAGAAGATTGGAAAAACGTTGTCTGGTCTGATGAGTCTGGATTTCAGCTGCGACATTCAGATGGTGGGGTCAGAATTTGGCGCATGGATCCATCCTGCCTTGTATCACCGGTTCAGGCTGGTGGTGGGGGTGTAATGGTGTGGGGGATGGGGTATCACCGGTTCAGGCTGGTGGTGGGGGTGTAATGGTGTGGGGGATGGGGTATCACCGGTTCAGGCTGGTGGTGGGGGTGTAATGGTGTGGGGGATGGGGTATCACCGGTTCAGGCTGGTGGTGGGGGTGTAATGGTGTGGGGGGGGATATTTTCTTGGCACACTTTGGGCCCCTTAGTACCAATTGAGCATCGATTAAACCCCACGGCCCCCCTGAGTATTGTTGTTGACCATGTCCATCCCTTTATGACTACAGTGTCCCCATCTTCTGATGGCTCCTTCCAGCAGGATAATGCACCATGTCACAAAGCTCCAATCATCTCACCACTGGACAATGAGGTCCCTGTCCTCCAATGGCCTCCACACTCACCACATCTCATCCAATAGAGAACCTTCGGGATGTGCAGCTGACAAATCTGAAGCAACTGCGTGATGCCATCATGTCACTATAGAGCAAAATCTCTGAGGAACGTTTCCAACACCTTGTTGTATCTATGCCACCAAGAATGAAGGCCAAAGGGGTCCAACCCGGTACTAGCAAGGGGAACCTAATAAAGTGGCCAGTGAGTGTATATAGGAAGTGGAGCACATGAGAAGAAACTGTGGTTTGGGGGGCTTTAGCTTTAATTGCTGCAAATGAATGATTCTGAAATATAACATTTGGTACATAGAACAGTCAACCTTGCCAATATATTGACTATAATTCCCAATCAATTTTGAAGCAGTTGTGAAGGCATGACTCAAATTAACCCCAAAACTTCCCTCTTCCCCCTTCTAGATTATGTCCCAGCATTATTTCTTTTTTCTTTATATTCTTACTGTAGTTTTGTGACATCACTAGGCTGGTAAAACCTATTGTGGGGGAGCTTTTGGAAGTTCAGTTTCCATTGACAAAGGTAATCCCCAAGAACTACATCTCCCGAGAGCCCTTTGTATACATTGTGTGGGTAAGGCTCTTGGAAAGCAATGCAGCAACGTCATTTGCTGGGAAAGAAATCTATGCATGCGGAGAGGGGGGCGGGGATAGCCGCAGATCTGTAGGCCTTAGGCAGGCCATAGATGCCGCCCCCCCCCCCATCAACACAGACAGTGCTCACAGGGGAACCCCTCTGGCCAAGGCGTTGTGTTTTCCCGGCGGGGGGAAGGGCAGGGGAAGCTATGCCCACCGGGAGAAGACAGTAATTATTGCTTGTGGCTACAGCAGCCGCTAACGATAAACGCAAGTAAATCTTGCAAGCTGGATTTACCCAAATTGATCGATCGACTAAGTACTTCAGCCTGCCCACACACAGTTCAAATCTTGGCCACTTCCTGCTGAACCGGCTGAGATTCGAACCGTCTATGGGCCAGTCTTCGCAATCAGAGCTGGAAGTTTTTTTTAACTCAAACAGGAAGGTTAAAAGGTTGCTGGAGATCTGGAAGCTCAGCTATTTTCTGTACTTGGTGTTACTTGCCATGTGAAATATGGAGAAATGTGTATAATTGGGGGATTTTTAATTTTTCTTTTTCCTAGACCAGGAGTCTCCAAACTACGACCTTCTACAAGATTTTATCTGGCCCATGGCTAGAGTCAGTAGAGCATCCTCAACGTGCACAAACTGAGGATTCGGGTCCGAAAAGGCTGCCCAATGGTCTCCACTTCAGGCCCCAACCCCCCCCCCCCCACACCACAATCTGAAACACAGGTTTGCCTCTGCTGCAATCTCATATTTCTGTTGGTTGCTAGGAATGCTGGCATCTTGGCAACCAATGACCTGCTTGCCCCTACATTAACAGGACGACAAAACCGCCTCTCTCCATATCTGCTCTTCCTTCCAGCTTCCCCCATGCTTCAGGCAAGCTGAAAGCCTTATAGTAGTAAGGGTGGCTCTGATGTAATGGGGGGGGGCTTGGCTCGGCTCTGATGTGAACCCTGATTAAACACTTAAGGACCGGCCTATTTTTCAGACTCAGTATTTACAAGTTAAAATCTTTTTTGCTAGAAAATTACCTGGAACCCCCAAACATTATTTTTGTTTTCTAATGGCCTAGAGAATAAAATGGCGGTCGTTGCAATACTTTGTCACACCGTATTTGCACAGCGGTCTTGCATGCGCACTTTTTTTTTTTTTGAAAAAATGAACTTTTTTTAATTAAATAAGACAACAGTAGTTAGCCCAATTTTTTTTTTTTATATATTGTGAAAGATAATGTTACGCCGAGTAAATTGATACCCAACATCGTGACTTGTTGGGTATCAATTTACTCAGCGTAACATTATCTTTCACGATATAAAAAAGAAATTGGGCTAATTTTACTGTTGTCTTCAAAATTGCCCCCACTCGTGGAATGACGACAACCTTTTACCCTTAATCTCCATAGGCGACGTTTAAAAATTTCTACAGGTTACCAGTTTTGAGTTTACAGAGGAGGTCTAGGGCTAGAATTATCGCTCTAACGATCGCAGCGATACCTCACATGTGTGGTTTGAACACCGTTTTCAGATGCGGGTGCTGCTCACATATGCGTTCGCTTCTGCACACAAGCTCGGCTTTCTTTTTATTTTTTTTGACACTGTCCTTTTAAAATAAAATAACATTTTGGGTCACTTTTATTCCTATTACACGGAATGTAAAAATACCTTGTAATTAGGGTTGTCCCGATACCGATACTAGTATCGTATCGGCACCGATACCGAGCATTTGCCCAAGTACTTGTACTCGGGCAAATGCTCCCGATGCTTCACCGATACCTGGAAGTCAGCTGTGATCAGCGCGTGGGGGAGTTACAAGATTCTCCCCCAGCGGCTTTCAGCTGCTTTAGTGACATACAGCGGTCATCGCTCACCGCTGACTGTCACTGCATCCTCCTCCATGCCCCCTCCTTTCCTCTGTCCCCCTCCGTTCCTCTCTCCTTTTCTGTCCCCCTCCGCTGTCCCCCTCAGTTCCTCTCTCCTTTCCTCTGTCCCCCTCTGCTGTCCCCCTCCGTTCCTCTTTCATTCTCTGTGCCTCTCCTGTCCCCTCCGTTCCTCTCTCCTTTTCTGTCCCCCTCCGCTGTCCCCTCCGTTCTGCTGTCCCCTCCGTTCCCCTCTCCTTCTCTGTCCCCTCCGTTCTCCCCCTCCGTTCCGCCGTCCCCCTCCTCCTTCCTTTGTGTATGGATAGTCAGCTGACTCTGTCCATTCACATAACTGAAACATTGTAATCTCCTGTGATTTACAATGTGTCAGTTTATGAATGGACTTGAGCCGCTGTCTTCTCTCCATTCATTCTCAGTGCAGCTGAGGCTGCAGAGAAAGGGACTGGGGAATCTCTATCCTCTGTCTCTTTCTCTGTCTCAAGGGGGAGATATCAGAGGTCTGTTAAGACCCCTGATATCTCACCAAAGCCCCCCAACAGGGCTGATTAAAAAAATAAAAAAAAAACACATATTGCAATAAAGGATAAAAAAAAATTATTGTAAAAAACAAAAATAGTAAAAAAAAAAAAAAAACACACACATACAATGTTCACCCCCCCCCCCCCAAAAAAAGCACTGTTAAAAAAAAAAAAAAAAACACTGTCGCGTGACATTTAAAAAAAATGTAATCGGTAATTGGTATCGGCGAGTACTTGAAAAAAAAGTATCGGTACTTGTACTCGGTCCTAAAAAAGTGGTATCGGGACAACCCTACTTGTAATAGAAAAAAAAAGCATGACAGGACCTCTTAAATGTGAGATCTGGAGTGAAAAAGACCTCAGATCTCATATTTACACTAAAATGCAATATATAAAACTAAAATAAAAAAAATTCTCCTTTTTAAGAGCATTGGGCGGAAGTGACGTTTAACATCACTTCCGCCTTCCAGTGCTATGGAGCCGAGCGAGGGGCCATCTTCCCCTTCACTCGGTATCCAGGCAGTGAGGAGAAAGGATGCAACCTCTTACCGGCGGGTTCGGTAAGTGGAGGGGGGGGGGTGGGCTGGGCCCTCTCCCGCCATCGATTAAAAAAGATATCCACCGCAATGTCCCACTATAAGTCGCTGATCGCTGCCATTACTAGTACAAAATAAACAAAAGAGGGCGCACCATCTACTCTAACTTTACTTTACTTTTGCTTATTAATATGCAATTTATACTGTTGGATCTTTTTACATTCTGTCTGTGATCTTCTTGGCATTTTTTAAAAGTTCTTGGTTACCATGTTTTGTGTAAAAAGAGGAAGTGGTGTCTTCCTGTTTAATTATACCTGCAGGTAAGGCTTACCTGTAAGTACTATAAATATCTCCTAAACTTGCACCGTTTAGGAGCTCTTTGATATATACGCTGACGTCACCGGCGCACTGAAGGAACGGCCGGCCAATCGTGCTATTTCGTCAGGGCCCTGTGCGGTGACCGGCACCCACGCGCAGTGCGTGACGTCATCGCAGCTCCGGTCAGTCACAGCGCCGGAGCCTGTGAAACCCAAAAGACGCTCCGGGGGAAAATGTCAGCGGTGTGCGGGTGCCGCTGCGACAGCTTCCTTCTAAGGTAGGCATTTCATAATGAGATAGCATGCTCATTTTTTGTCTTGCAGGTTTTGTTTTTCGTTTTTTTCAATAAAAATCTATTGAAAGTGGGAGGAAAAAAAAAAGAGGGCGCCCCAGCTTAGTGGGATAATGCACTAGGCTGGTGCACCCTATTTTGTTTGTTTTATCACTACTTAGACACCTGTATTGTATTGTATTTGATCTCCTTAACGCGCCCTCCAGAGCCCCTTGACTGAAATCCGGCCTCTCCCGGCCAAGCTAAAGAGGAAGAAGGTTAGCCGGCCGGTGGCGTCCTCCACCAGCACTTCCAATCAGCCGCGGTTGGAGGACTTCCTGAAGTGAGGCGCCTTTTCCTTCTCCTCTATGGACTGTTGTGACAGCCATCGAATATATGAAAGTCCTTTGTATCAAGGTGAAACGTCGGTCCTCTGGACTCTAGACGAGGGGTTCTATAGGAGATTACTAGTCTTGCGTTGTGACCGGATGACGAGGGAGTTGTACTTGGCTCTGTAGAAGATGTCCCTCCGCATATTACTGCCTGGAAATCTACGATGTAAATGTGCCCATTTCCTGCAGTGTGATTGGACGGAGGTATGTCCTGCCTCAATAGAAAGCCTGCCATGCCATGTGTGCCGATTGGCCGTCATGGTATACAAACCCGACTCTATTTTTTATTTTTATTTTTAATTCTAAATTTATAACTTACAATGGCTACTTAGTGTACATAAAGACAAAACCATTTTCAGTTTGGGTGGAGTGGGGAAGGGTTAGGACCCCTGTCACTTTTATATTGCTGTCTGCCCCCCAATGGAGAGAGTTCCCTACATTTTGTTTTGCTGACCGTGACAGAAAGTGATGGGGAATTCTTTAGAAGTTGTCACCAGAACAAGAGGTGAGGGGACATTTTCCAGTGGGGACAACTAAGGGGATTTCCTCCTCCCCTTTTTGGAGGCATTTATGCTAAGAAGTGAATATCCTGATCTCCTACTGTTACTAAGTGAAAAAAAAAGTAGCTTTTGACAATACATTCACTTTCAAGTGTAGCTAAAGCCAAAACCTTCGTAGTTTTGGATGGAGTAGGAGAATGGTTGGATCTTCTGGGTTTTTCTTGCTGGATCACAAAGAACGGCTGAACACTGATATCGGCATTTTCTTGAAATGTTCTTGTGGGTTGTGCATACAGAAAGCCCCACCTGGGAGCTCCCACCTTGATGCATTTTCAGGAGATGGGCTTAGTCATTGGAATTGTATGCCCACCACTAGGGTAAAATGCTCTACAGTGGCGGGGGCTTCCAGTGTGCATTGGTGGAACAATAAAGCTTTATGAAAACGTTGACCTCCGTGGGTGGGGCTTGTCTTTTTGTGATTCAGCCTTCCAGCGGGAGCATAGAAGAGCGCCACCCTGCCTGCATGTGCACTGGTGGCACGCTATGTAAGCAGCAACATCTTCTGCTTGTGTCCTCCTTTGGAGATCATTTTTCAGAGCTGCAGTGGGACTGAGGAAAGTCCCTTCTTCGTTGTCCCCAATGAAACATGTCTTGTCATTTCCTATTCTGTAACAGTTTGGATTTCCCCATCACTTTCAGTCTTTGTGACAATGGTAACCAGGATACATAAGGGTGAATCTCCACAGCAGGGACACGCGGCAATCTAAAACTAACCACTCACCACTCCATCCCCAACTAAAATGGCTGTAGATGCACTTTACGTTTTTATTTTATATTCAGGGAAGAATCTGAGTTTTGTTGTGAATGAATGGAATATTCTGTGCATGTTTTCTGTGCAAATAAATGTACATATAAGTGTGAAGCTTGCAGATGTACTCCTTTTTTATCATTTATAGGACCTCAAAGGCCCTCTTGCTGCGTGTATTGAGAACTCCATGATTGGGGGGGGGGGGGGGGTGATACAGCTGGGAATTGTAGATAAGGTGGTTTAGAGCCCAACATCCCCATCATCATTTCTGGGAGGTATGACACTTAGGTCGGGTTCGTGGCTGGGGTCCAGTGAGTCCCTGTTCACCGGTTCAGCAGGAGGAAGGAGGTCCTGATTCCTTTATATAGATCTTTATATCACTAGAGGGGTCACCAACAGGAGGAAGAAGGTCCTGATTCCTCTATATACAGTGGGGACGGAAAGTATTTAGACCCCCTTAAATTTTTCACTCTTTGTTATATTGCAGCCATTTGCTAAAATCATTTAGGTTCTTTTTTTCCTCATTAATGTACACACAGCACCCCATATTGTACACACAACACCCCATATTGACAGAAAAACACAGAATTGTTGACATTTTTGCAGATTTATTAAAAAAGAAAAACTGAAATATCACATGGTCCTAAGTATTCAGACCCTTTGCTCAGTATTTAGTAGAAGCCCCTTTTGATCTAATACAGCCATGAGTCTTTTTGCTAAAGATGCAACAAGTTTTTCACACCTGGATTTGGGGATCCTCTGCCATTCCTCCTTGCAGATCCTCTCCAGTTCTGTCAGGTTGGATGGTAAACGTTGGTGGACGGCCATTTTTAGGTCTCTCCAGAGATGCTCAATTGGGTTTAAGTCAGGGCTCTGGCTGGGCCATTCAAGAACAGTCACCAAGTTGTTGTGAAGCCACTCCTTCGTTATTTTAGCTGTGTGCTTAGGGTCATTGTCTTGTCGGAAGGTAAACCTTTGGCCCAGTCTGAGGTCCTGAGCACTCTGGAGAAGGTTTTCGTCCAGGATATCCCTGTACTTGGCCGCATTCATCTTTCCCTCGATTGCAACCAGTCGTCCTGTCCCTGCAGCTGAAAAACACCCCCACAGCATGATGCTGCCACCACCATGCTTCACTGTTGGGACTGTATTGGACAGGTGATGAGCAGTGCCTTTTTTTCTCCACACATACCGCTTAGAATTAAGGCCAAAAAGTTCTATCTTGGTCTCATCGGGCCAGAGAATCTTATTTCTCATCATCTTGGAGGCCATCAGGTGTTTTTTTTTTTGTTTTTTTTAGCAAACTCCATGCGGGCTTTCATGTGTCTTGCATTGAGGAGAGGCTTCCGTCGGGCCACTCTGCCATAAAGCCCCAACTGGTGGAGGGCTGCAGTGATGGTTGACTTTCTCCCATCTCCCAACTGCATCTCTGGAGCTCAGCCACAGTGATCTTTGGGTTCTTCTTTACCTCTCTCACCAAGACTCTTCTCCCCCGAATAGCTCAGTTTGGCTGGACGGCCAGCTCTAGGAAGGGTTCTGGTCATCATAAACGTCTTCCATTTAAGGATTATGGAGGCCACTGTGCTCTTAGGAACCTTAAGTGCAGGAGAAATATTTTTGTAAGCTTGGCCAGATCTGTGCCTTGCCACAATTCTGTCTCTGAGCTTTTCAGGCAGTTCCTTTTTGACCTCATGATTCTCATTTGCTCTGACATGCACTGTGAGCTGTAAGGTCTTATATAGACAGGTGTGTGGCTTTCCTAATCAAGTCCAATCAGTATAATCAAACACAGCTGGACTCGAAGGTGTAGAACCATCTCAAGGATGATCAGAAGAAATGGACAACACCTGAGTTATATATATGAGTGTCACAGCAAAGGGTCTGAATACTTAGGACCATGTGATATTTCAGTTTTTCTTTTTTAATAAATCTGCAAAAATGTCAACAATTCTGGGTTTTTCTGTCAATATGGGGTGCTGTGTGTACAATATGGGGTGCTGTGTGTACATTAATGAGGAAAAAAAAATGAACTTAAATGATTTTAGAAAATGGCTGCAATATAACAAAGAATGAAAAATTTAAGGGGTCTGAATACTTTCCGTCCCTACTGTAGATCTTTATATCACTAGAGGGGTCACCAGCAGGAGGAAGGAGGTCCTGATTCCTCTATATAGATCTTTAGTTAGATCCCATTTAGAATAGTGTGTCCAGTTCAGGAGACCTCGCTTACATAAAGATATTGATAAGATAGAACAAGTCCAGAGACAGGCAATGCAAATGGTGAAAGGTCTGAGGGATAAAATATATCAGCAGAGACTGCAGGAACTTCATATGTCCAGTCTGGAGGAAAGACGGAAAATAGGGGACATGTAACCTTGAAATACAAGAAGTGCATGAATAAGGTTCAGGATTTTGAGTATGAAGCTAAGATGAAGAACATGGGGACATGGCCTTCAACTATCTGGAGGAAAATTAGGGACTAACCTTAGAAAGTATTTTACAAAAAAAAGGAGTTGATGCTTAGAAAAGACTTATGCCGCGTACACACGGTCGGACTTTTCGTCTACAAAAGTCAGACAGCCTGTCCGACAGACTTCCGGCAGACTTTCGGCGGACTTGCGGCGGACTTGCGGCATACTTTCTAACGAACGGACTTGCCTACACACGACCACACAAAAGTCCGACGGATTCGTACGTGATGACGTACACCGGACTAAAATAAGGAAGTTCATAGCCAGTAGCCAATAGGTGCCCTAGCGTGGGTTTTTGTCCGTCGGACTAGCACACAGACGAGCGGATTTCGGGGTCCGTCGTAGTTACGACGTAAAGATTTGAAGCATGTTTCAAATCTAAAGTACGTCGGATTTGAGGCTAAAAAAGTACGTTGAAAGTCCGGAGAAGCCCACACATGATCGGATTACCAGCCAGCTTTAGTCCGTCAGCGTCCGTTGGACTTTTGTAGACGAAAAGTCCGACCGTGTGTACGCGGCATTATAGCAAAGGCAGTGAGTTCTGAGACAAGAATTGAAGCTGCTGTGTTTGAGTTAGAATTACCGTTCACCCAACCAGTCACCTACACATAGTATAGTTAGCACTCCTTTCATTAGGAACCGTCTACAGAAGTGGTCTCCAAGCTGTGGCCCTGGGGCTGGACGCAGCCCTTTGCTTGCTTTTATCTGGCCCTTGGGGGACCATTCCACCCAGTGGCACCAACAATGGGGCCTAATTCCTGTCGCTGATACCAACAATGGGGTACTATTCCTCCCACTGACGCTATCAAAAAGGCACACTTTCTCCCACTGACACCAGTGATGGGGCACAATTCCCTTCATTAATCCCAATGATGGGGCACTATTCCTCTCACTGACACCAAAAATGGGCAAAATTCCTCCCACTGACACCAACGATGGGACAGAATTTTTCCAAAGGCACCAATGACGGAGCACTGGTCCTCCAACTGACGTCAACAATGGGGCACTAATCCTCCCAGTGATACCAAAGATGGGGCACTGGCCATAGTCCGGCTCCCCTAAAGTCTGAGGGACCGTAAACTGGCCCTTTGTTTAGAATGTTTGGAGACCCCTGATCTACAGTATATAGGACATCCGTTATCTGTTGCTGTGGGGGAAATACAGCCAGTTTAAAATAGATACCATCTGATCTGTGTGAGCCATATCTTTGACATGAAACCCCCCCCCCCCCCCCCCCAAAAAAAGCCAAATTCTTCTCTCCCAAGTACACAACTAATACACAGTAAATGTGCAGCCCCTTTTATACAGCAGAAAAGCAACCCTAGCATCCCATGTGACCTGTTTCAACCTAACAAAAAGGAGAGCAGTGCTCATGGGCAGGGCAGTATATATGAAAAATGCAAAGAGGTCCCCACCACGCTTTCAATTTAGCCAGCCAACGCTTTGCAATTACCTGTGGAAGCAACACTGCTATGTCAAGGCTTCTCTGATAGGACTGGTCCCTAACCCTAAACCAGGGATCTTCAAACTACGGCCCTCCAGCTGTTGCGGAACTACACGTCCCACGAGGCATTGTAAAACTCTTGACATGATTAGGCATGATGGGAATTGTGGTTCCTGAACAACTGGAGGGCCATAGTTTGAAAACCCCTGCGAGTCTAAACTATCCGACTTCAGCCCATGACGTTTAACCCGCCCGCTCAATGGAGAAATGGAAGGAAGGACATCCAGCTTTGGGGGAGGATGAATAGGAGGACTGCATTTCCGCCTACATCCCCTCTATGATAACAGCCGAAGACTGGTCCATTCACCTCAAATTTATACATAGGGCCTACTTCACCCCACACAGAGTGGCCAA